>VNKC01001516.1:0-45323 GCA_008042775.1 Drosophila pectinifera | reverse complement strand
TTAGCGGCGATTCCGAATATATACGGCATATGGCTGTCATTCCATTTTTGGCAAAATTATGCTCTTCCGAAGACATCAAATGCGGATTTTTGGGTCCTTAAGTCGGCATTTTTATATCATAATTTTTGATCAAATCATTTTTAAGGCAATATTTTATTATTAAATAATTAAGATTTTAGCGGCGATTCCGAATATATACGGCATATGGCTGTCATTCCATTTTTGGCAAAATTATGCTGTATTTTTGGGTCTTAAAATCGGTTTTTTATGTCATTATTTATTCTGACAACTCATAGTTTAAAATATTCATAACTAAGCCAAAACAGCTTTAATTTCAGTGCGGAAGGCATTTCTATGTTAGTTATTAATTGGTTAATTGATCTGCATTTCAAATTTAGGAATTAAAGGAAATAAATTTTTTGTCGATTTTTGACAATTTTAATGATGTAACCCCTTATCATTTTTTCAAAAATCGATCAAATTTTTTTTTCTTTGTTTTTCCCATATTTAATTTCTAAATAATAAGGAATTTAATGGCGAATCGGGAAATATACCCCGTTTGGCTGTCACTCTATTTTTGGCGAAACTATGCAGTCAAGAAAATAGGTATTTTTAGGGTCTTTAAATGATTTTTTTTTTTAAATTCATAACTAAGCCAAAACAGCCTCAAATTCAATTCGGAAAACGTTTCTATGTTAGATTTTATCTGATTAATAAATCTGCTTACCGAATTTAGAAATTAAAAACAAATTGGCGAAACTATGCAGTGAAGAAGATATGTATTTTTGGGTCTTTAAACGGAGTTTTTAAAAAAATTCATAACTAACCCAAAACAGCCTCAATTTCAAATCGGAAAACTGTTCTATGTTAGTTTTTATCTGTTTAATAAATCTGCATATGGAATTTATAAATTTAAAACAATAAATTTTTTGTCGGTTTTTGACAATTTTAATGATGTAACCCCTTATCATTTTTTCAAAAATCTACCCAAATTTTTTTTCTCTGTTTTGGTCCATATTTAATTTCTAAATTATTAAGATTTTAATGACGAATAGAAAGATATATGTAATTTGGCCATCATTTGATTTTTGGCCAAGATATGCAGTTTAGAAGACCTCAGGTATACGCATTTTTGGGTCTTTAAGTCGGAATTCTTTGATCCTTTCCTACAAATTCACATAATGCATTTCATGCAGAAACTCTTTATTTACAATACATGAATGATATATTTTATAAAAACAAGAGTTAACAAGAGTCTTAAATAGAAAACCTCTTTATTATTATCTAAACGAAGTCAGGTGTATATATATATATTTTTCTTTTCCAGATCTTTGACGACGAACTGCAGACGAAGGCCAAGCAATTTGCTTTAAACTACGAGCGTCCCAAGGATTTGGCGCTGCCCAAAACCGAATTCGTGACCAAGTACTGGGACCTTATCTAGATTAGATTGCTAATAATGTTAAGTTTAAGCAGGATTAAAGTGCTGAGGCCTGGCCAACTCGGCCTGGAACCAATTGGCTGGTGTTATGTATCTGATATGGGCTGGCAAGGGCTTATCTTTGGTTCTTTGGTTAATTTGCTGTTCCTTCTGGTGATTAAGTTGTCTGATCTCCGCGCAAGTGCGGCAAGGACGTATTAGGGCAAAGTAGACACACTCGGCGATGGACAGGAAGCTAAACCCCAAAAACAAACCCATTAGGCCGCCAACGTTAGCTGCAATAGTATATATAAGTATATATAAGTATATATATCTAATAGTTTTCCCTAATCTCACATAGAAAGTCGGAGAAGCCAATGAACTCGGTCTGCTTGTTGGCCCTGAAGGTGGGCTCCTTGAAGTACATATTCACCACCGCCACACTGCGCTCCACGTACGCGTCCGAGAAGTTCCAGTGGCCGTTCGGATGCGTCTCCCGGAAGCCGTCGTGTGAGATCTTCGTGGAATAGGCAATCCCGCTGAAGTTCAGGTCGAAGCAGGAGGGCAGACACTTCTCCAGACAGGACTCCGTTGCCTCGATGGTCCTGAAACGGACCAACTCCACGCACTCCCTCTTGCCCACCGGACACGTGGTGTCGTTCCAGTTGAGGCGCGGCATATAGAAGGTCACACAGCCGCAGTGGCGGATCAGCCACCCAGACAGACATTCCGACACGCAATTTCTCTGCGTGTAGTGGGCGAACCATCGCAGCTTCAGTTCATTCCGGAACAAGCAGCGCCTGTGCTTCCGGTCCACCCAGCGGAGGTGCTTCTCCGTGACGATCTTCGCAGGATCTATCCTCAGCTTGGTCTCCATTCCGGGCGCCAGCAGGACGCCGGTCTCGCGCACATTGGGCGACTCGTTGGGACTGTGCAGGGCGATCTTGAAGCCAATGCTGCTCGACGAGGAGCAGTAGTAGGCGTCTGCCTGGACGTCCAGGGTCAGGGATAGCCCCAAGAACTCGCCCGTGCCCTGGGAGCGACGTGGATAGACGGGAATCGCCTCCTGCAGCTGGGACCCCTGCCTCCGATAGCCCAACTCGGCGTGCCAGTTGACCGACTGGAAACCTTCGGGCAGGCTCATGTTGCGTTGAGAGAGAGGAGTGCTGTGGGCAGCAAGGATATATAAATAAATAAAGGTATATAAAATAAATAAATAAAGGATATATAAATAAATATATTAAGTATATTTATTTTTTAAACTTTAACCGTGTTTTAGCCTTAAAGCTTTTCATTAAAAAGTGTTTAACTTGGCTGGACTTAGCCAATAAGCTTAAGGACCAAGTTCGAAGCTCAAAGGATTTAAGCTTTGGTTTATAACCCTATTCCTTGAAGCTTTAACTAAAGGCGGTTATTTTAAAATTCAAATATAAAATATATACATTTATGAAAGTATTGGCTACCTATTTCGGTACATGAACCTGGGATGAAGCATATTGAATACACAGCAGAGTCCTTCATCGGTGACAATGGGATGAAATAATCGTGCGCATTCATAATCATCGGCCCCAAAATGACAGGCAATCACCATTGACTTGCAGGGCTGAGAAATCTGTTTAAATATATTTAATTAGCATATATAATTATATATTATATATGTATAATATAGTCGATAAATAGTAGCAATACTCTGGGACTCAATTCTAGGGCTACCTCTAAACGTAAATCGATTTCGTTACTCATAAATATTCTACAAATATTCTACAATAATATTCTCTTTCTTAAAATATTCTTCAAAATATATAATAATAAAAAAGAGTACTCACATTCAGTATAAATTGGTCCCAGTTGGAGGAGTTATCCCTGACCATTCGGGGGTCCACTTGCCTGCGGCATAGCGACTGCAGCATGGCAAACTCCACCGAGTCCTTGGCCAAGTTGGTGACTCTTTGGGCCAATGCCTGATTCAGGTTGCAGATGGTCACCGCCGGAAAGGGTTCGTTTGTAATGGAAGTCAACTCCGGATCGATGCCCACAATCACCGGCGTGGTGTTCCACTTGTCGAAGGAGTCCTGGATGAGAAAAATAGCAAAGGACAATACCGCCAGGAAAGCTATGCCGAAAAAGAATCTGTCACGGAATACTCCATGAATTTGATAACAAAGAAATTTAATTAAAGGCTTTTACCTATCAATATTGCGTAGTTTGCCATTGTTTATGTACTTCAAGCCATGAATGGTGGTATTGCGACAGAATTCGTCAGTATTTCGGGCTAAAATTCGCCGCCAAGTGGCCAATGAGATTTGTATAGTTTTTGACTGGGCTTTTGGCCGGGTTTGTCGGCGGCTCCAAAGAAGAGCCTGCTGCCGATTTCGTGGCACTCGCATCTTCAGCCAAAAGCGCACTAAATGCTTAACCATTAAAAAATCTAGTATTTATATTGGTTTCATATTCGTTTTGCCAATTTTCCAATTACCAAATTTGTTTATACAATGTCACTCGGTTGACTGGGCACTGCCTTAGACGAATTATTGTGATCTTTAAGTTTAGGGAGTAGTGGAGAAATAAAGGGGGATAATGTGGTATTTGATAGAAAGTATAATATAGTATATATTAAAGTATATATTCCTGATTATGATCCTTGTGGTAATATTGTATTTTATCACAAAATTACACTTCGCTGCTTAGGTTTTTTATTAATATAGGCAATATTCTTTACCAACTAAGTGCTGGAACTATTAATGGTCTGTACATTTGTCTTTGAAGAATTTACTAAATAAATTTTTAAATTTGTTCTTTCTTATTATTTATAATACTCTTAAGAAACTATAAACTATATTATATACCCTTAAGAAACTAAACATTGCTGTCCTTAAATAATTCTAAAAAGGAAGAGTGTGTGGTTCTTCCAACCATCCTTTCTGGCCATAAGGTGCTTAATATTTGTGAGGTCCTGGCAGGAGCACAGTATTGCCTTTAATTAGACGATTTTTCGGTTACAAACGAATGCCTCATTAGGAGAAATGGAAACTGACACAGAAACAGGAACCCAAGTGAAATCCCGGCCAAAAACTGGAAAGCGTAACCGAAGCAGGAGAGCAAGTTCCAGCAGGACCAAAGGCTCAAGTTTAGTACAATCAACATGGTCAAAAGCACACACACTCGCACACACACACACCCGGGGAGTAGACGGCTGGCAGGGGGCGGGGAGGAGGCACAGAGACAGACGGTGGGGAACCACAGAAAACGACACTTGAACGAAAATCAAATTAAAAGCTTCAATGGCAACAGACGAGAGATGGTCGGTCACTGCTGAGGACCTGCCTCTGCTTCTTCTGACCGGCCACATGTCACCACACGGCACCTGCACATCCGCCAGTACACTGGAAGAAATTACAAGGATAATACAAATTACCATAAATATCTAGAGGGTTTTCTTAAAGAAGTAAGCACAAATATTAGTTTTTATTAGGGAAAATATAATTATATAATTATGATGAAAGGAAAGATCAAAGAATTTGTGTTCTAAAATATTTTTTTTTAATACTTTTGGGCTCTCTTTAAAATGATTTCAAGTCCCCAGTACGTTCAGTGCCAAGTAAATATTTAAAAAATATCAAGAAGGTAAAGCCTTTTATGATCCAGATTTTTTTTAAATACAAAATAGTTTCCATTCCTTATAAATCTTCTATTAAAATTGCCCTACATTTTTTGTATCAGTGCATAGACACGCACTTTGTATGACTTCATTGAAACAAGTTCATAAAACACTTAACCTGACCGGACTGACCAAATGTCCCATGGGAATGGCCGAATGAACCGAACTGGTCTTGTTGACTTGTTAGCAGTTGATGCCTTGCAACTCTCACTGAGTTGGGGGGTTGGACTCCCAAGGACTACCTTCAGAGCCGAGCCACCTACTCCTGCGGACCACCGGATGTATCCGCATCAATGAGTGACCAGGCCAGGCCGAAAGTTTCCCTCCAACTCCGTCTCCGTCTCCGCCTCCGCCTCCGCCGCCGTCTCCGCCAGCTACGAATCCGATTTCGACTCCTGCAGCTGGGGCATCATCAAAAGTTACCAGCAAATTGACCTAATCTATGTACATATGTCTAGTCTCACATACATACATGTATGTGCTGAAGGATGTGGGAATGTGCACTGGGAGAAACTTGTGGCACTACATCAATAAAGTGTGCTTGGCTATGGGGCATAAAATATTAGAATATTTATAAACGTATATTTTCAGGTGTTGTATATTATATATAATATTATATATACTTTTATTTATATATTTTATATTTATAATTTATTATATATACTATATAAAAATAACTAGAGTTTTGAAATATCCTAAACGGATGTATAAATATGTGCTACAAAATATCAATCAATCAATAATGTGTGTTTGGTTAGGGGGCATAAAATATTGGAATACTTATAAACGATTACTATAAGGAATACCTATTTCGGGTGTTGTATATTTTATATAATATTATATATACTTTTATTTATATATTTTATAAAATATAATTTATTGTATATACTATATCAAAATAACTAGAGATTTGAAATATCCTAAACGGATGTATAAATATGTGCTACAAAATATTAATCAATCAATAATGTGTGCTTGGCTATGGTGCTTAAATTTATAAAAAACGATTACGATAAGGAATACCTATATTCGGATGTTGTATATTATATATAATATTATATATACTTTTATTTATATACTATACAATTATAATTTATTATATATACTATTTAAAAATAACTAGAGTTTTTAAATATAATTTATATATATATAAATATGTGCTACAAAATGTAACATCATAAAAAATAAATAAATTACACTGTATTTGGTAGCTTTAACCATTTTTTTCCAAGTTTTTAAACACCTTTTAAAGGGATTTCGATACCCTTTTGATACCTTAAATTTCTGATATTTATATTTGATTTTTAATTGAATTTATTTTCAGTGTGCTGGCGGTGTAGATCCATCTCCTCACTTCTGAGGCGTTGAGAAGGTGTTGGCTGCCGCCGCCCGCTGTGCTCCGCCATTAGAAATCGCTTAGGCCGATGGCGACGATGCAATTTACGGCGGCTAATAGCAGACAGATGCCTCTCCCTGCATATATGCAGATATATGCGGATATAGGCATGTATTTGCCAAGTACATACATATTTGGGGCGTGTGGGGAGTGCGTTTTGGGGCTGGCGGTAAAAGTTCGCTGACAGGCCGAAAATCTGGCAGGAAAAGTGGTTAATTTCATTATAATTTAACTAGTTAAGGATCTTTTTTTTCTAAGGTTAAAAATTGACCACCTACTGGGTATGCATAGGAATATATATAATATATATATAATATAATATCTATAATAGAATATAAGTCGTCTTTAATCTTTAAGATATATAAACTCATAATCAATCTTTTATACTGTGAAATACACAAACCCCTTATAATATTTTTAAACTTTCTTAAGATAATTATTATATTATGTTTTAGGGGAAACAAATATTTTTGAACAAAACAAAGNTAAAATTCCCAACTGCATTCTAGGCTTGATATTGAGTTAGCAAGAATTATTTTTTTTATATATAATATTTTTATATATTTATATATTTATTATATATTTATATAATAATATTTTTTTTACAAATTCCTAATGCTATTATGCGAGTAATTCTTGCTTTTATTTATGTTACATTATGTTTTATTTATGTATTGTTTGCTTTAACATTTTATACAGTTTATCATTTATATATATTCAGTTAAATTAATACTTTTCCCTACACCTTGGTTCCTTTTAATAGTTAATTCTATAATCTAATTACCACAATTAAGCATTTGGCCTAAACTGCTCTATGGGCCATTTAAGGTCTTTAGCTAGCCGCAGGAAGCAAACCGAACTTCCGTTTCCGCTCCGCCATTTTTCCGAAGGAAGCATTTCTGCTGGGGATGGGGAAAAGCGAAATCGTCGAACAGCATCGTGAAAAATCATAACTTACCCCATGCACACAGGCCAGTGTGTGTGTGGCTGTGTGTGTGTGTGTGTAAAAAATCTGAAAATGATAGAAAAATGATTAATTGCAGTTGGCAGTAGTTCAGCAGTCAGTTACTGCTTTTCCCGCTGCTGCTGCGGAAAATGCAGAGAATGCAGCCCAGAAAACCTCAATGTGTGTGTGTGTGTGTGTGCGTGCGTCTGTGTGTGTTAGCATTCATGGCTGCCGTGTGAGTGTGTGTGTGTAGTGGGGGATATATCCTTCTCCAACGCCATTTCTCCTTTTCATATTTACTTGGGGCATTGCAACTCCGATTCCCAGCTTGGCAGGCCTATTGGGGGTACTTTTAAATTAAGGAATAATATTTTTATACAATTTTTAAGGAATTTTTTAGTTGAGTTTTAATGAGAAATATATTAAATCTTCTGTTTTGTTAAATTATACATTATTATATATTATTATATACATTATACTTGGCTCATAAAATAAACTTATAATAAATGGTATAAGAATCTAAATTTGAAGGGGATTTTTTGTTGAAAATTAAATTAATTAAACCAATTTAAAAGTTTGTCAAAAACTACACATTAAATTAGGGGTACTTTTAAATTAAGATATAATATTTTAATACAATTTTTAAGGAATTTTTTAGTTGAGTTTTAATGAGAAATATATTAAATCTTCTGTTGAGTTATGTTCTCTGCCTGTTTAAAATAAGTCTGATGAACTTGTTACTGTTTTAATTTGTTTTATTATATATATTCTTATCTCATAAAATAAGCTTGTATTAAATCGTATAAGAATCTAAATTTTAAGGCGATTTTTTTGTTGAAAATTAAATTAATTAAACCAATTTAACAGTCTCCTCCTCAAGCTTATATTTCCTCTATTTCCTTTCTATATTTAAGATTTCTTTAGATCATTACCCGTATTCCTTTCTTTCAAAATTTTTAAACTTCTTAAAATAAAAATATATCCCCTCAGGGTATTTAATTTTCGGCTTAATTCCTGGAGTTTTCCTCCTCGTTTTTTGCTCTTCTTTTTTTTAAGCACAACAGCAGCTGACTGCAGCGATATTAATGATAGATATGCGTTCGCTTCAATGCGCCGCTCCCCTTTCTCCGATTCTACGTCGCTTTCTCGCTTTCTCCGCCCCCTTTCACCGCCTGAATTATACGATAATATTCCTGATATTTTCTGTAAGGGCGCTGCTGTGGGAAAGTGGCTGCTTTAAATGGAGTAGCAAGTGCATTATGCATGCGGGATATAGAAATCGCTTTGCCATTTAAACAGCAATTGCAAAACACTTTAAAACATAATAAATATATTTAATATTTAACAAAATATACTAAATTTAAATTAGAAAGTCTTCAGAAGCAATACATAAATTTAAAAATAAGATAAAGAATAATTGTGATTTAATAGAAATAAAACCAGGCTGCAGTGTTATTTATATTTTTAAAAGCCCCTCATAAATCCTGGTATTAAAATAAGCAATCACCTAAAATTTCCTCAATTAAAACACATTGTATTAAAACGAATCGAGGTCACAGCAGATAAATGAATATTAAATTATGGAACCCGCCGAATAAACACACTCCCACTACCAAAAACTAGGCCTTCAAAATAAACTATGCGAGTGCCGGGAATGTAATGCCAAAATTTAGCCTCGGTCCGTGGTTCCAGATGTCCGCAATCTGTCCGTAAATCTGTCCGTTTGTCCGTTAGCCCGTAATTCCGTCCATTTGTCCGTCCGCCGTGTTGTGTCCGTCCGTTCATTGTGTTCGCATCGTTGCCTTTTTGGCACTAATTTCCATTTATTCATTTAGTTGCAACATTCATTTCGGCAGCCATTCACACAGACTCTCAGACGCAGACTGTCCGGGTGTCTCTGTGTCTCTGGGCTGGGGAAAACTCTAGGAAAATTCAGCTGGAAAACGGGGGGGTTAGGGGTGGGGGTATGGTGGACATTTATCAGCACAAAGCAGTGCATTGCAGGACACCCCCAGCCACCCTGATGAGTTGGTTAAGGAGTGACAAAATGTAACTCGGGCAAAATGTGACAAAAAAGGTCATATGGCAGCAAATAAAACAAACAGAGGAAAAATAAGGAAAATGACAGCCAATGCTCTGCCGCTGTCACTTCTGCTTTTCCGAGTCTCACCCCCCCCTCCCCCCATTTCCCAGCCCCCCCTTTGGATGCTGGTGCCAGGCCACGAGTCGAGTTCCCATGGGTTTTTTGTTTGTTTGCGGCTGCCTGCGAGCTGGGGCCTGCCGCCTGATGAAAGGGTTCAAAACTATTTTCAAACTATGTATTTAGCGTGCTTTATATAGAGAGAGAGTAGGGGAGAGGAGTCAGAGGGGGGGCGGTGCTAGAGGACAAGATGGGGTCAGCCATCATCATGATCATCAACAGCATCAGCAGCAGGAGTTGGAGTCGTCATCTTTGTGCCGGGTCGGCAGCTGTTTTTATGATGTCCCCGCTGGGGCACAGTGGGACCCAAGTCTGAATAAGTGGCACAATTATTTACAATAAAATAATATAGTAACAATATAAATATAAATATATAAAAAAGGGTATAATAAGTCAACAAATAATGTTTGTACTCAATAGTTAAATAAACAATACTTGCTCCTTAAGTTTCTTTTAAGTTTGCAAGTATTTAAACTGGTTACTACTTAAATATAATATGTTACTAATATAATATAGTAATAATAGGAAATATAACAAATGTTAAACAAATGGTACAGAAATATAAAAAGGGTTTAATAAGTAAACAAATAATGCCTATACTCAATAGTTAAATAAACAATATGTGCTCCTTAACTTTCTTTTAAGTTTGCAAGTATTTAAACTTGTTACTACTTAAATATAATATGTTACAACTATAATATAGTAATAATAGGAAATATAAAAAATAAATTTAATAAGTAAACAAATAATACTTAAATAGGCAATACTTGCTTCTTAACTTTCCTCCAAGTTTGCAAGTATTTATACTTGGTACTACATAAATATAATATGTTACTACTATGATATAGTAATATTAGGATATATAAAAAATGGTTTAATAAGTAAACAAATAATGTCTATACTCAATAGTTAAATAAACAATACTTGCTCCTTAACTTTCTTTTAAGTTTGCAAGTATTCAAACTTTTTACTACTTAAATAACTCTAAATAAAAATATGTTTTAGTTTTGGTAACTAATCAACAAATAGGAATACTAAAGAGCTCTAGCTTAATTCAAAAGCTTATGCCTCTTGTGGTATCATTTTTTATTAAAGAATCCCATAATCTCCTTAGATTTTTTTATTTGTAATTAATGTAATTATTAAATAATGAATTTCCTGGTTTAATAAGTACACAAATAATGTTTATGCTCAATAGTTAAATAAACAATACCTGCTCTTTAACATTTATTTTAATTTTGCAAGTACTTAAACTTGTTACTACTTAAAAAACTCGAAATAAAAATATGTTTTAGCTTTGATAACTAATAAACAAATAGGAATACTAAAGATCTCTAGCTTAATTCAAAAGCTTATGCTTCTTGTGGTATCATTTTTTATTAAAGCATACCATAATCTCCCTAGAAGTCCTTATTGTTTTTTTTTTGTAATTATTAAATAATGAAGCCCAGTGTTGGCCAGACTCGAACTTGGACCCGGTCTTGGTCCCGGACCCGAACTCGGACCTCACCCCTGGAGGAACGAGGCGATGCCCACTTGTAACATATTTTTTGGGCACCGGATTAGTTGCACGTCATGTTGCCACTTGAAGTGTTTATGTGAATGGAATGAAGGCACTCACTGGCACGACTCTATATGTGTATATATATATATTTATCGCACATATCATGCGACACTTAATAAAAACAATGTGCTCAACATGCCGCCTTAAATGGAAATCCATTTTCACTCCTTTTTGTGCTCCGCCTCGTTCCCATCCTGGCGAGGAGTGTCCTATTCGGTTGGCTTTTGTTTTCCCAGTTATTTAAATGTCTGCTTTTGCAGCCCCACCGCCCCTCCCCTTCGCCCTGGGCTCTATAAATTTATAATTAATTGTTTTAAAGCTTCTTCTCGCTGTCTGTACGCTTTTTGTGCTGAGCTCCGAGTGCCAAGTGCCGAGTGCCTTTGCCGGTGCCGAGAGTCCTTGCCGAGAGTCCTTGCCGAGTGCCGACTGCCTCCTGCCGGTTTATCCAATGGGACATTATAGCATTTTGTGGTTTTCCATTTGGATTTCACACGATTCCAAAAAGCCCTTTTTGTTTGCTTTATCCTTATGACGATTATAGATGCTCCTCGCTGCTCCTTGCTGCTGCTTCTTAATCGTTTTAGTAATTAGTAGTTGGTGGTTTCGTTGATCTGGGAGTGGAGAATAAAGTGGATTTCTCGATGTGGATATAGGTCATGTGGAATATACGTTGAGATGCGAGGTGTCTCCGTCACCAAAGAAAATGAATAATGGTTGGGGTTTAAAGGGGCATTTATTGGGGAACAAAGAATATAAACTGGCGACTTGGAATCTTTAGAATTTAAAGCCCTTTTCTATCTTTTATACAAGCATAAAACAAGCAACTAATGAAGCTTTGTAAGCACTTTTAAGTATCAAGTAATAATTACAGGACTTATATATTTTTAAGGACTATTTTTCACCACAAATTTTAGGACAGTAAATATTGTAAATATAAATATAAATATAATTAAATATTGTATGGTACACAGTAATTATTGAGTATTTGTAGCTTTGGATTTTTTTGTAGTATTTAAAGTTTTTACAAATTTTTAAGCTTTAAGATATTGTATTATTTTTCTAGTATATTCTTTAATTTGATTTAAGTATATAAGGTCCACTTGTATTAAAAACGAATGCCTTAATAATTTATATAAATATATAAAAAGCGCAGGAATTATACTGATGTATATATATATATATCTATATATTTTTTATTCTTTATGTATTATTTTTCTTGTATATTCTTTAATTTGTTTTAAGTATGTATGGTCCACTTATATGTACAAGGATTGGTTAATAATTTATATAAACAATTCAGAAACCCAGGAACTATACTGATATATATATAAATAAAGACTTCCTTAGTTTTCCACTCCACCTGCGATTTTGAAGGAACAAGCAATCATCAGCCATCGTTAAGATTATTATGAAACTGGGAAAGTAACGCGAATGACAATAACTTTCGAGACAGAGGCAGCTCCTTCCTCAGACGGATATAAATCTTTTGGCTTCTTTGTTTTTATCCTTGGGCATCCTACGTGCCCAGCGTTTTCAAGATATTTCATTGCTAGACAAGTGATTGACTTAATGCTAATTCGCGACTCAATTGTTTCAAATTTTTGGCCCAAGCAAACAAATGCAGCTTCAAAATGGACAGAGCCAGCACGGAAAAAAGAGTTGTCTAATAATAATAAGGTAAATGTTAAATAAAAATAATAAACTACTATTTTTGTAGTCTAAAAAATATGCATCGTTACTTTTTTAATCAAATTATTCATTGTTATTATGATTGTTTGCTGGAAAATATGTTTTAAGCAACTACTGAAACTTTAAAATGATAAGAAGACTTTAAAAGGATTTTTACGTTCTTAAAAAATATTGAAAAATATTTGTATATTATTAGAATATAATTATAATATTTGTATATTATTATAATATAATTATAGTATTTGTATATTTTTATAATATTGTTAAAAATATTTGTATATTATTATAATATTTTTAAAGGGTAAGCAGAAACCATAATCAAACTAAAAAAGGTTAATAATTATGTTAAAAATTCGCTATAGGCAAAATAACGTTTGTTACTCTGATCTAAATGAATCTTGAAAATATACTAACATTTTTTTTTAACACTTTTCGCGCAGTGTACGTAACGATGGCGCAGTCTAGAAGAAAGTCCGGGAGTGAATGGATTTTTTGAGTGGGGGAAAGCACAATAATGTCGCCTCGTTGCGCTGTAATCCACTCAAGGCGCTTGGCCACTTAAGGACATACCATCCGCCTGTCCGCCTGTCCGTTTGTCCGCTTGTCCGCCCCAGCTTGTCCGCCAGTTTGTCCGTCCGGCGCTGGGACAACAACAATTGACGAAATTGTTTTCGTGACTTAAATTTTTGCGTGCTGCTGTCGCTGCTGGTTGGGACGTGTTTGGAAAGCATATGATGTGATTTGCCATCAAATTGAGTTGTCTTGTCACCCCGCCACCCCCACCCCCCAGTGCCTATCTATATACACTCCTATATAGCCCTAGAATATATGTATGTGTGTGTAACTCGGAGGCTGGGCAGAAATGCAATTAAATTTGTAAAAATATCAACAGCCAAGACGGAATAATAGTTTATAATGGCAGTGTGCTTTATGACAGGCTGAGGGGCAAAGTGCCTGGGTTGCCTTTAAATAAATACTCTCCCCCCTTTTTGCTGTGTGTACTTTGAGATGTGGCAAGTTTGTTGAGGAAATGGAACTGGAACTCTCCTGCAACTTGCGAGATGCTAATGCCGCCAGAAAAGTCTTCGGCAAATTCTGCTCGACCAAGTTAAGTTTCTGAACGGGGGCTACAGTGCGAGACAAAATTGTTATTTGTATTTTTGTAATTAAATTTAAATAGTATTTGATGTTTTGACTTATAAAAAGCTGCTTCAATGGTCATAATATTATTATATTAATATTAAATATATATATTTTTCTTTTACCTATATTAATTATAAGCCAAGCGTTTGTTTTTTTATATTCTATTAAATAATATATGATATATTGGCTACCAAAAGTAAAGTTTCTTACCGAAACGCACTGTGGCCTCACACACTCCCTTAAGGACACTCGCCTATATCCTTGTACACATTTTGTAGAGCAACTAAATTACACAATGTTAATATTTGCTATGTAAATATGCATCCGTGTGAGAATGGTTGGATAAATGAATAGATGGCTGGCTGGATGGATTGCGGAATGGATGGAAAGTGCAGTAGCAGCAGCAACGCCTACGGATCCTTCTGTTTATTTCTTATATCCACAGCGCCACAAAAGGCCTACACACTTGACACACAGACACAGGGACAGACACAGGGACAGGGACAGGCACAGAGGGCCCACCGGAAGGACGCTCGCTCTCACTCTATTTAAATAAAGCGAAACAAAAACTTGCCACAATTCCAGCAATTCTCAACAACAATAAAAACACAAGGAGCAGCCAGAGACAAAATTGCTCCGTTCTATGCCTTTCCATGGGGTATATCCCCCCCGGGGGCCAGCAAATTCCAAGGAAAACATCACCGCACTGAGAGAACAGCTTGTAAGTGCACACATGTATCTGCTACAAGCATATATATATATATATATGCATATATACGTATGTGCCAACATCGGTCTTAACATCCCACAAAGACCTTATCGAAACAAACAAGCAAAACAACACAGCAGCAGCGGAGTAGCAGGAGCTGCAAATCACACAAATACTGCGAAAAGTAAGGTCATGTATGTAAATAGGAGCTCCTGTTGGGTCTAGAGTCCTTAGATTAAGTATACGACATGTTGGACATGGGCTAGGGAAGGTGGCTTAAACTGTGAATATGTTGACCAATTACACTTAATTTCCACGGAAGAGCAGGGTTTTTTAAGTACTTTGCTATAATAAAATAAATAAAAAAATAAATAAAAATAAATATCAAGTATACGTTACTGAGTCTAGGGATATTGAACTGAAAGTCCTTTTATTATGCCTTTTAAATAAATATTTGGTATAAATTAATATATTTAAAGCCTTGTAATTATTAAAAAAAATATTTAAATTCAATAAAATAAAGCTAAACATAAATATCAAGTATACGTTACTGAGTCTAGGAATATTGAACTGAAAGTCCTTTTATTATGCTTTATAAATAAATAATTGGTATAAATTAATATATTTAAAGCCTTGTAATTATTAATTAAAAATATTTTAATTCAATAAAATAATAACTAAACATAAATATCAAGTATACGTTACTGAGACTAGAAATATTAAGGCCTTAAATGAATAATTTTTACTTTCTTGACAAATTAAATGATATAAATAATAATTAATTTTATTAAAAGCATTGTATTTATAAAAAAAAAAAATTTTATTCAATAAAAAAATTTCTAAACCTAAATATAAAGTATACGTCACTCAGCCTATGAATATTGAACTGAAAATCTTTTTATTATGCCTTAAAAATAAATAATTCTTACTTTCTTGTGAAATTCAATGGTATAAATTAATATATGTAAGGCCTTGTATTTATTAAACAAAATTATTTAAATTCAATAAAATAATACTAAATATAAAGTATACGTCACTCAGTCTAGGAATATTGAACTGAAAATCATTTATTAAAACCTTATAAATACATATTTCCTACTTTCTTGTCAAATTCAATATTTATACCATTAATTTATTAACAAGAATTATTTAAATTCAATAATATAATAACTAGGACTAAATATTATGTATACGTCACAGATTATAGGAATATTTAAAATATATATATAAATAAATAAATATTCATAAATATACTAAAAGCCTTGTTTTTTCTACAAAAAATTAATAAAAGTAATAAAATTAAATCATAATAATTCATTAACATATTAACCAAGCCGAAATATCAAGTATACGACAAGGATTCTGGGAATATTTAACTGAAAATCCTTTACTCATGTTATATTCAATGATATTAATATTAATGAATATATTAAAAGCCTTATTTTTTCCATAAAAAATTAATTTAAGTCAAATGAAATCATAATAATCCAAAAATATATTAACCAAGCCGAAATATCAAGTATACGACGCGGATTCTAGGAATATTTAACTGATAATTCTTTATTCATGTCATATTCAATAAAATAAATAATAATTAATATACTAAAAGCCTTATTTTTTCTACAAAAAATAATTTTAAGTCAAAGGAAATCATAATAATCCAAAAATATATTAACCAAGCCGAAATATCAAGTATACGACGCGGATTCTAGGAATATTTAACTGATAATTCTTTATTCATGTCATATTCAATAAAATAAATAATAATTAATATACTAAAAGCCTTATTTTTTCTACAAAAAATAATTTTAAGTCAAAGGAAATCATAATAATCCAAAAATATATTAACCAAGCCGAAATATCAAGTATACGACAAGGATTCTAGGAATATTTATTCCTTTATTCAATGATATTAATATTAAATAATATATTAAAAGCCTTGTTTTTTCTTTCAAAAATTATACACGGTTAAATGAAATCATTTAATTTGTTTAAAAGCAATTAAGATCATATTAAGTAGCTCAAAAATAATACATTTTCCCCTCTGCGACTGGAAAATACACCTCTTGACCAAACTCATGATGCTGTTAATTATATCAGCCATTTATTGCTGGTCAATTTATGGGATAACTGTCCGCATCCTTGATGGGCATCAAATGGAGCTTCAGTACTTGCAAATTTATGGCCAGTTCTCACCTTTCAATCTCAGTCTTTTGGCCCTAATGAATCTCCGTTAACTTTTCCCTTTGCCGTGCAGAGAGAGCGGGGCCTGGGAAAGTGGGAAATCCGGTGGGAAATTTCCTCCTGTTCGTTCCACTTGCACTAAGTGCGAAGACACTTTAGCAAACAATTAATTGCCGTTAGCGGCTGCTGGCGACACACCTACCCAATTCATTTTCACCACCCACCGCAGTCCGTAGTCCGCAGTCCGCCGTCCACCGTCCACCGTCCACAGGGGAAAAATCGAGAGCCGGTGATGGGAAAGGCGGAAAATGCGGAGGAGCCGGGGTCCGAGGAGGCAGAGGACACAATGAAGACAGCTGCCAAAAAAGGCGTTACGTCGCCAGTTAAATGAAGACCCTGCATCGGATCAGGGGGAAAAGCAGAGCGGGGGGAGGGGGGGAGCTGGTCAGGGGATAAATGGGTGCCGGTGCCGGTGGCCGGGCAAGGAATCAACGGCACTGGGACAGAGACAGAAGGGTTATCATTACTTCCACATAATTTAATTTCGGCAGGCCAGCGACCATTTGCATTTCAATACCCAATAAGGGGGCCAGCCCCCCAGAGACTCTGGCGCGGCCGGAAAACTAGAAAAGCAGGAAAATTTTAGAGCCAGCTCTCTCTCCGGCTTGCTAATTTTTTTGTTTGCCTTTTTCCTTTCTGGCCAGCAGCAGAAGAAATCCGATTTCTTTCTCGCACACAAAGTTTTTGGCTGGCCCTGCTCGTTGCACAAACTGAATTGAATCACCCAAATTATTATCCCCGCCGATCTCTCCGAGTTAGCACACAAGGAATAATTTGGCATTAACTGGGCTTAAAGTATATAATTAATATATATATTATTGTTTATATATATATATAATATTAATATATAAAAAGAAAGGTAGGCACATGTTAGTTAAAACCCTGAAAATTAGAAATACACCTTAGTAAGCCTTATACAAATAATAATGCTATATTATAATATAATATTGTAATTGAAATATTTAATAAAATCAAATTAATGAAATAAATATATTTTATGTATTATTTAAATATGGTATTTACACTACATTTAATATTTTTTGTTGTAAAAATACAAGCTACTTTTATGAAGATTTTTTTAAAGTATTATGGTAACCCATCGATTTAGTTACATTTCCTAATCTTAAATTACCTAATAAAATGCACTTAGAGTGCCACTTTAATTACATTTAAAATACTTAATATCAATTCTTGAATTCAAATATTCTCTCAGTGTAATTGGTTAGTCCATGGAGATGCTGGCTGAGATGCCTGGACCGCTTTCCACTGCTTTTCTGCTGCCGCTGCTGTTGCTGCCAGATTTTCCATCATCATTCATAACAAAAGCAGTTGGCAGTTGCAGCCTGCCCCTCCCCCGAATTTTCCACCACCCCCCCTCTATAGCCGGGAACATTTTTTCAACAATCTCTCTTTTCATTTTCATTTTTACAGGCGTTCTGTTATATTTTTGGAATTTTTTTTGTGACATTTCCGTTTGCATTTGGCAAGCGGAAACGTCAGTAGCCCATTGGACAATCAAGCTGTGGACGTGGCCAGGAAAAGCTCTGGTTTTTCTTTCACCCCCCTCCCCCCTTGTTGTTGTTGTAATTGTTGTACAATTTGCTGTTGTTGTTGTAATTGCTGGCGGCTTCCCTTGTTGTTGTCGGACATTGTTTGGTGTTGATGGCCGCTCATGAATAACAAATGCACACGGGCTCAGGTGGATAGCCATCTCATCTTTTGTCCCCATCTGGCCAGCTCTTTACCCCTTTTTTTTCTCCCCCTCTCTCTCTTCCCCAGTGTCTAATTTTTTTGTTTTCTCTAAATTGTCCATTGATTTGTGGTCAATCGAGTGCAAAGACGTCATCCATCGTTGGGTAACAAAAAATAGGGGGAAATACAGAGTTCTTCTCAAGCCGAAACTTGGAACTAAAAAAACCTTTAATGCATAAATCTATAATATATATATAAATGTAAATAATAGTTAAATACTACATATATAATATATTATATATATTCATAAAGAATGCCTATTATTATTTATAGTATTTATATAAAATCTAGTATAAATATATATAAAATCAAAGCAATATCGTGCTTACCCCCAGTGAGTGTGTGGAAATAGAGAATAAAAAAAGAGATATGTCCTAACCAATTAAATCATTTTGATGGCCAAATGCTGTACAAATTTTGGCTAAAGCGAAACACCACCACCACCAGAAGCTTTCGGCTTTTGTGCCTTTTTTGATTGATGTCGGCTGAGTCAGAAGCGTGGTCTGGTCCTGGATTGGAGTCCTGGGAATCTGTATTTGGCTTTAATCAAAGCCAAACGTCAATTTCAGTTCGGTTTTGGGGTAATAGAAAGGGGCCTGGACAAATCGGGGCCAGGACGATGTCTCATTGAAACGTCAATTGCATTTTACAATGGCCTCCTTTCTCGCCGGCTTATTTCTCTCTCCGCGGAGAGTCCTCGATATATCCTCGATATTTTCTCTGCTCCGCTTCCTTTTTTTTTTTTTATTCGGCAACATCCATTGTGGTCTCTATTTGGTCCTGTGAGAGTGTGTAAGTATTTCCATAAGTCCGTAAAATGGCTCAATATCTGATGGATTTGAATACCGCGCAGTCGGGTATGATGGGAGTTCTTAATACTTAAATATATAATATATTTATGTTGTTCATACATATATTAGGATAACTATATTTTAATTTAAGTTTTTAAAGAATGAGGCTAATAGAAAAGTCTATAACATCATTTAAAAGGTTGAAATAATATTATATATTAATTTCATTATAATATAATATATTTATTTAACATTTGACAAGCACTTGAGTGAAATATAATATATATATATATAAAATAAAATATATTTTGAAATTCATATTTTAATTACTCTTTTTGTTGCTAAGATACATTAATTATTTAACTACTGATCTTAAATTAGTTTTTTGTATGGCTTCAATAGCGTTTAAACTAAATACTTACATCTGAATAATATCTATTAAAATATGATATTAAAAAACTTATAATTTCATTAATATTAGGAATAATATGCGAGTAATATATCTTATATAAATATAATATATATTTTATATATAAGTATATAATATATATAAATTAAAAAATCTACATTTTAGAATTTATCAAGAAGTATCCCCCAAGTCCATCTCCTGATCCCAAATAACTTTAATGAAAACCCAAATAAATTAACTAAACAGCTACCGCAAAATTCCACAATTACCAAAAGCTTTTTTTATACATATTAATTATATAGATATATATATATTTGCCCGATTCATTAGGCAGTTGCCGTAGCAACAGCCAAACGGATACTTTCCTGGTTTTATTCATTGTAATGGCAATATACTGAATGTAATAATCTATTGAGCCGCTTCGATTTAATAACTGGTGCGATTTGCTGTTTGTCATATTTTACAGTCCCTGGAAAGGATAAAAGGCAGAGGACTATAGAAATTCATTTTTCTGCAATGCCGACACTTTTTTTCCCCCAGGGCAGTGGAAATCCGAAACGAGGGGGGATATTAGACAAAGGAAAATGCACTCGGAAAATGTCCATTAATGTAGAAATATGTAGATTAAATAGAAAAGTATTTTAAATAATTATAATTATTTGTATATTATTTTCTCCTTTAATTCAAACAAAAATAGGAAGTTTCTTGCCTAATTCCGGTGATTTCCCCCACCGACTACGCCCCTGGTTGGGTGCATAGTCCCCCCCGATGGGCAGGGGGTTATCCTGCATTAACTAGAACCATCTGAATTGAAATGCGAATGAAAAATGTGCGCTCTGCACATTCTGTGCCGCCGATTGTCAAGAGCACTAATAAATTTCCACTTGCCACGCGTCGGCCCCCAGGAAAATGCCAAGCCCCTGAAGCCCGGAAAACCCCAGTCCAGAGGCCCCCGCAGCTTATTAGTCACCAGCGGCAGGTTTTGGGACATTTTCATTCAAAATTAATTCGCCAGCGCTGTATAAATCACCTGTTTTTTGCTTTTTTTTTCCTGATCTGCTGGGACGCGTCGGATAAGTGCGATTGGCATTGGCAAAAATATGCAAAATTGTCACCTGAGTCGGATGTGTTTGCATTTTTGAAAATATTATGCTCAAGGGATCGGTGGGAAAAGTAAGGCTTACCGCAGAAAAATAGGTTTCAGGGGCCTGCAAAATATTTATTAGGTGTCTATGAAAGTTTTCAAATATTTCTAGCTCTCACTTTAATAAACAACATTTGAATTCGATGAATAATAATATAAATAATATAAATAAAAAAATGTTAGTGTTTCAACAGACAAAAATTAAACGTAGAAAATAATATTTCAGGGAGTTATGTTGATTTTCAATGATATTAGAACTTTAAGTTTGCTTTTCCCTTTAAATTGAATGCCAGTTTGCTAAATAAATGTTTATGTTTGCTTTAAGATTTAAGATTCAATGTCTGCAATATAGTTTCCAAAGTTAAAAGCATTTAACTGACAATATTTACTCTCAATATTTACTAAAAAGTAAAAGTAACCAAATAAGATGCTTTTAGCACACAAAACTATTTGATGTTTAATTATTTTCTGTGGCGGCAAAGAATGCAAATATAAAGAGCACTAAATCGAGCTTTGTTTAATTATGCTTTTCAAATTTCTCTGACTTGGCGCCTTTAATAGTTTAACAAAAACCTAGTGATGTTTTATTAGTGACCCTGCCAGTGTGTGAAATTTAATAGTTATCATTAAATCAGCTCAGACTTATTTGGTAATAAACTGAACTGATTTAGGCAGACACCTTGATATATAATCCCAAGCCAAAATATCAAAGTTCATCTCCGAAGTGTAGGAGAAGGCCAACCTGAAGGGAGCCTAGTTCAGGGCCCACTCCCCAGGACCTAATTCAATTTATTCTGCAGTTCAGTCCAGTCCTGTGTGTGGCTAATTACTGCAGCGTCCATAAATACTCACATTCTTCATTTGAAAAGTGTCAGGTTGAACAGGATGGCCGGTGTCCAGAGCCCAGGGCCCAGAGGCCGGAGTCCAGAGCCTCGAACCCGATGCCTCAATGATGGGGCGCCCAAATAAACAAGCGGTTGGACGCTCTCCCAGGCAAAACAAAAACAAATCGAAAAAGTTTTTAGAAATTCGAATCATGTAACGAAATACAAGGCAAAAATTCAAAAGTCCCAAAAACGGACACACTCACAGGGGCACTGAGAGATAAAGTCTATGAACTGTGCTGAGAAAACATATGGAATTTAACATTAACCGGAAATAAACATTTACTATATCCGGTGTAACTTAACATTAACCGGAAATAGTAAATGTTTATATCCGGTAATGTTATATATTTATTGTTTCATTTAACATTAACCGGATATAGTAAATATTTATATCCGGTTAATGTTAAATTAAGCAATAAATATGTAACATTACCGGAAATATACATTTACTATTTCCGGTTAATGTTAAATTCCACGAGAAATCTGCATCTATTATATTATAAACATATTATGTAAAAAGAAATAAGTAATTAATAACCTATATCAAAATTTGAGATTCCTGAAAGAATGGCTAACAATATTTATATAATCTGAAAAATAATAAAGCTATAGCCTTGATTTCTGATATATATATGTATACAAGATATATAATTAATACCGTTCTGCATACATTTTCCGAAAATTTGAATGTATTTGGTAGATAATTATAATTTATAATTAATATAAATAATTATAATTATAAGACAATAAAATCGTCATCTTTTCTATCTATCTCGCTTGCACTGGTACTCACAGGTGGCTAGTCCCGCCTTAATCCAAGGTTTCAGTATTGGCTAAATAAAAATTTTGTTGTTATCTATAGTTGTTCATATTTTTAGCTTTTGTTTCAGTGTAATCATGTACAAAATTCTTTAGACTTGAACAAGACTTTTGTGCGCCCTTCAATGCGGTAATTTATGTGTGCCAGAAAGAGATGCAGCAAACTGCAGCAAGTGCATTTTGAGTGTGTGTGTGTGTGTGCGGGTGTGAGGGTGGCCGTGAGAGGGCGCAACATGTGCTTATAATTATGTTTTCTCTGTGCGCCCATTTTTGTTGTTGTTTCATCCAGACACGTGCTGCTTTGCCTGTGTTTGTGCAGCCGCTGCTGGTGCGGGTGTTTGTGTGTGTGTCTGTGTGTGTGCATTGGCCTACGCCCACTGAATACGCACACAAATTACAAGCAAAAACACAGGAACATATTGCACGTATTTACGTGTGTACGGTACCCGTTCGATACAGTGAATCCATAAAAAAATACTAAGAAAAAGTATATATCTTTTAATTAATCATATAAAAATAAAATATATATTTTTTATATAATTTAAAGATAGAAATAAGGAGAAATTTAAGGTCGCTTGAGAGGGCGTCGATTTATTGCCATACAAAAATGGCTTAAGTACATTTCGAATGAAGTTTTAGGCATATCCTTCTTCATAGCTTCTTCTATAGCTTTCTAATGATTTTCACAAACAAAGGATCTCGTTTTTTTGTTAATTTGAGATGCCAAAATGCAGTCCTTAAAGCTCGCACTGTACTCAAACAATTGGCTCCCAACGAACCTGACCTCAAGCTGCCATTGTAGACGCTTAATTTGAGGTTAAAAGGGCCAGCAAAATGCAAATGCAATCGTGGCCAAAACATTTTTACATGCAGGACGAAGGCTAAACGCATCAAACAATAGGATTGCAAAATTCCAAGAAGTGCAGGGATTTAGACGAAGGACAAACCCTTTAAATTGTAAACAGTTTTCATTCTTGGGACATTTTTTAAGCACTAAATGTTATTCCTCAATTCTTTGACTTTGCCTTACTATTTATAGTAGTTTTGTCTGGTGCGATTTTTCTCTTATATTTTCCAGTTTTTCCTACTCTCCATATTTTTTTTAGTCTCTTCTCTCTTTTTTTAGTTTCCTGCCTTTGCAGGACGACAATTTACACCGTGCGCCACACGCAAAATGCTTGTCACTTGCAGCGATGCCAACAAAGAGCAGTTAACCATCCCCTCAGCCCTCAGCCCTCAGCCCCCTCTTCCTGGTTCAAGGCACCCCCTGCCTCCCCCAGTTTGAAGGGGCTCCCTGGCCTCCCAAGGGGGGGCCGGCGGCAAATATCTCCATTCAGCGATTTGTGCCAAATGTCGGCGGCCGCTGCTGTTGGCTTTTGTCTTTTGTATGCGCGCAGTGACCTGCAAAAATGGCAGACGCTCATTGTGTCCCGCGCTTTCCCGCCCATTTTCCGCCCTATCAGCATACCCTCCTGCAGCCCCGCCCCTGCACTTTCCGACCCCTTCTCAGTGTCTGTTTGTTCTTAGCACCTGCAACTCTGCAGGTGGAGGCGGCAGAGGAGAGGAGCGCCAACTTATCGGACAGCCAAGTGCGTGGTCCTTGTCCATTTTAGGGCTCCCCCTCTCTCTCTCTCTCTCTCTCTCTCTCTTTCCCCCACATTAGTGTTTGGCGTTTTCCCCACCATCTGCCCTCTCTTTCGGCGCTTTTTGCATTTAATTTTATTCATCAAAACCGAAGGCTCCGCGGCTATCATTTGGCGAGATTCTTCTCCTAATGTGGTAGATAGCAAACATGATTCTCTGAACTCTAAAAATAAAAATAGTGTTTACTTTAATTTTAATTTAATTTTACTTTAATTACTTTCATTTAATAACTTACTTGAATATTTTGAACTGTAATTAAGAACTCACCTGTAATTAAAATGGCCAAGCTTTTATTATATTTATTCCAACTTATAATCAAATAAATACTTTTTATTAAAACGTTTTTATTTATTTTTGTTTTAAGTATGTAATTAAGAACTGACCTGTAATTAAAATGGCCAAACTTTTACTATATTTATTCCAACTTATAATCAAATAAATAATTTTTATTAAAACGTTTTTATTTATTTTTGGCTTAAGTAGTTAGTTCCTTGGGAGCTTATTATATTTAAAAGCTAAAAAAGTGTTTAAAACTGCCAAATTTATTTAGTTATATTTTTTTTATTCTTTGTTTTTACCTAAATAATAGAATTCCTTGAATTTAAATATTTTTTTATTCTGCTTAAATTTCTTAGTATTGGTTTTACTTATCTTATCAATTTAATAATTGTATATATTTTATATATTCTTTATAGTTAATTTATAATTTTTGCTCAGTATTTCGATCGCGTTTTTTGGCCATTTTAATATTTTTGTGGCCAAAATGCAGCTGCAGTCGCCTCCCTCTGCTTCTTGCACCGTCGCCCTTCCGGTTCTTGTTCTTCGTCCTTCGTCCTTCCCAGCTCCTTGGACTATCGCTATCTGGTTTCTATGGCTCATTCTTCTTCTTTGTTTGCGGCCTTTTCAATTTGGCCTTGGCAAGGAGCGAGCAAGCCAGGGGCTGCGCAGTGGGGCAGGGGGGACGGGACAGGACAGATAGCAAAGGGCTGAGTCCTGACGCAGGCAAATATTGTCCTTGCAGAGCAGTCACAGCATCTTTGACAGTCGCAGTCGCATTCGTATTCCTTTGGATTCGTTTCTTTCCTACTTTTTGGGGGAAAATGGGGCTTTCCCCCCACCAAGTATTTTTGTCACGAATTCAATAAATGATTTTTAAGCACGTTTTTATTACTTTTGCTTGTTGCTGCACACGGTTTTTCAGGCCTGGGTCCTTGGAATTTCTTTCATTTGTTTTCCTGCTTAAGGATATCCTGGAAAATGTCATAATCATAGTTAAAGGCATAATAAATATGTCTCTTGGTGGAAAATATTACAAATTATTATTGATATATTTTGTAAGTTCTTTAAAATAAATTATAAATTAATATAATATTTTTTTTATTTATCACATATATTACTTGGAGAAATTATTTAGGATATGGCCCAGTCGCATAACCTAAACCATTTCCCAGTGGGAAATTGTGGCTGTTATTTATTGGTTAGCTTGGGAATGTCCGGACTCCGGACTCCGGAATGGCGTAAAGAAATGGGTAACCCGTATGGGAAGTAGAGAGTGGCTAAAATCGTAATTTCTCGAGAGTTTTGTTTCTGCAAGTGCGTGTGCATGACTCATATCTAAAAGCGTCGAGACTTGTTACCAAAAAAAAGTATAAAACTAAAACAAAAACATGCTAGAAAATACATACAAGAAAATGCACTTTGCTAATGAATTGAATTGTCTTCTTACGGCCCGAGTGTTGGACAATGGTGGGGGCTTGGGGTACGAGGACTCCCCATAAATTTAGATAGTTTGTTTCCAATGCCGTTTCTTGGAATGTTTATGAAGAGGGAGAGTATTTGGAGAAAATATATTTTTACTCTTCGGCCACTTTAAATGAGAGTAAAACTATATATAGTTACTATATCCTTCTTAAGCTTTTCTTAAATATAAATAAATATATAGTAAAATTGTTATTCGTAAATATCAGATATTCGATTTTCATCTCTACTAATATGTCACTTTTTAAAATTATTATAAATGAGTAAATTAATAAAGAAAAAAAAGCCTTAAAGGTTATAATAGTTTTCTATATTTCTATATATATATATTACTATATTTCAATATATATATTTCTATATTTCTATATATATATTTCTACGTTTCTATATTTCTAGATATATGTTTCTATATTTCTATAAATATATTTGTATGTTTCTATATATATATATTTCTATATTTCTATAAATATATTTCTGTTTCTATATATATATTACTATATTTCTACATATATATTTTTAAATTTATATATATATATATATCTATATTTATATATATATACTTCTATATATATATTTCTATATTTCTATATTTCTACTTATATATATCTATATATATATTTCTATATTTATATATATATATTTCTATATTTCTATTTTAATTTATTATTAAGAAAAGCCTTTATTAAATACTTAGTCTCTTTAAAAAGGTATAAAAATATTATATGTTATATTAATGTAATTAATATTTCCTATGGCTTTTTCGCAAGTGTATTTACGCCTTCGGTTTGCTTTATTTCCTCATGCTCTCTCTCTCTCTCTCCCCATTGTGTTTGGTCAAAGTTATGTTTGCTTTGCTCCCCTTTTCCAGTTGGGGTCAATTTGGAATTGTTTCGCCTGCCAGTTTAATTGTAATTACCAATGAAAGCTTGAGCTGGTTGCCCCATGCTCCCCCTTTTATTTTTTGTGCATTTTGGGGAACTTTAAGATCTTCTTGGCGCTTTGTTGCAACTGCTAAATGCGCATACGTTTTGGCCCCATCAATAAATCATTGAGCAGACAGCGTTAAAAGCACTCTGTGCTCGTGTGTGTGGCAGCCGCACGTCGCAGGTCCCCCCTGGAGTCCCCCAGTCGCGGCTTGGATATGGATATGGATATAGATAGATATAGACGGCACGGCATATCAATATTCCGCATAGACGGATTGTATTTTCAATATTTGCGCAGCGGCAAGAAGAATGAGCAGAAGAATAAACTCCAGTGGCGTACGGTGAGCAAGTGCGGCAGGGGGGTTAGCCAGTGACAGCCCCAGCACAGTGACTGTATCACACTGCATAATAATGTTGAATAAAAGTGCATTTAAAACATTCATTTATATAATTACTCTTAAAGGGGTTCAATTCGTTTTGTATGCATAAATATTAAATAAACATATATATATATTCTAACGGTTCCTCTTCTAAGATAAGACAAAATCTTAAAAGCCTCTCTCATGCACAATCGCTTGTTGGTTTCTCTTGTTTCTCAGCTCTCTCAGCTCTCCCAAAGTACAGTTTAAAACAATCGCACGCCTCCGCAATTGCTTTTACATGGCAGGCCAGGTGCGAAAGAGACACCGATAGAGATAAGCCACCCACATATGTATGCATGTGTGTACATGTGCAAAAGAAGTGTAAAACATAAAATGATCAGCATGCGATAAGAAATATTTAGAAGCCCAAGCTTAAGACTGTACTTGGATGAACTATTTAAATTATATTTTATGTTTCCATTAATTAGTAAAATTAATAAGAGATTATTGTACATTGCTGCAAATTTTGTTTCTATATAAAAATAAAAATAAATAATTTTATTTACACCTGCAGTTTTTAGTGTAAACATTTAACTGCACTTAATATGCCATATCACACAGGCATAAGCAGTGAGTTATTCGCTGTGGAAATGGACGCAAAAATGGTGGGCTTTTGTGGGGTTAAGAAGGGTAGTGGGGGGAGGGCGCTATCGGCAGCGGCTTTTGTTGGTTTTGTATTGCAATGATTTAGCAGTTTTTCGTCTGTGTTTACGCTGTGGATAAGGTTTGACGGCGTCGATTGTCGTGAGCTCTCTTGTTCGCCAACCTTCTCCTCCTCCTCCCAGAACCTCTCGCCCCTCTTTTGGGATGCATAAGAAATCAGAAAATTGTTGTGTTTTAATCGAACCCCCCTTTTTGTGCCGTCGGTGGCGGCTGCCTCTGCAAGGGGTTGGGGGGGAGATTCTTTTTTTCTATGGCAGACAATAGACCGCGGTGCGCCAATAATCTAGCTGTCTCCTTCTCTCTATTAAGCCGCAGACTGCATTGAGTTCTCTGTTGGGCTCTTGCCGATGCTGATCAATATACAATGCACAATGCAGCGATGCTGCTGCAATGCCAGCTACTTGTGTAAATAACTGTCAGCCAATTGTTGTTTAATCGCCAGCTTAGCCCTGCTCACTCAGCCCCCTCCCTCCACCGCCATCGTCACCGATTTTGAGGTTAAGTGCGGTTGCTGGGCCTTAAAGTCTGGCATAAAGTCGCGTTTTGATTTAGTCAGCAAGCAGCTTATTCGATTTTAATGAAATCTAAAATAAATAGCAGCCGTAGGTATCAGTAAATGTCAGTTTATATTGATTTTTGTTGCTGGCTGGTTATTAAAAGTACTGTTAAACCCATATTGCAAAAACTTACACTTTTAGAGGGGAACAGAGATGGAAATTAGGGCGCGCTAGCTCTGATCTGATGGCTAATTAGTTGCACATTTTACATTAATTAATTTTCATGGAATATCTCCCTATATTTTCCTTCCTTTTCTTTCTTTTTTTTTATGAAAAGTTTTGTCATAAGGAATTCCACAAGACATTAGCAGCAGTCGTCGCCATCGCTGCACTTTTCACTCCAAGCCCTCGACTTTCCCCGCATTTTCCCCCTAATTTCCCCTCTTTTCCTCTGCCTTTGATCCTGTTGCCTTGGCTAATTGGATTTAGTTACAGCTAATAAAAACGTTTACGAAAGAATTTCATTTTTACTGCAAATTGGCCTAAAATAATTATTTTTTGCTTGAACAACAATAGGACAGGGAGGAAGGTAAGTGATCGAAGAGAAAGGTTTCTATTTAATTTACATTATTTATATTTTATTACGCTTTATTTATTATTATTTTATTACATTATTATAATTCACATTATTTATTTATTATTATTATTATTTTATATTTGTATTTAATTTAGTGGAGGCTTGTTATTCGCATTTTCCTTGAACATAATTATTTTTCGGAATAAAATTGTACTTATTTCGATTTATATAATTTATATATATGTATATATATTATATACAAATATTTATATTTATAAAAAAAAATACTACATAATAAAATAAATATATATATATAATAAAATAAATAAATATATATATATATAAATATATACTTTTTAATTAAGGTTTGTTTTAATTTACCTTCTATAAATATTTATTATGTTATATATTTAATAGATAATGCAGTGTTCTGTTAGGTTAGGTGTATTATATATAATTGTTAATAATATACAAAGGATTTCATATATTCTTCTTAGCTTAAATTACACCTTTCTTTATTAATAATACCATAACTTTATAATTTCCTCAGCAACTGCCTCGAACTGATATACCCACCTTTTACAGGGTATCGGTAAGCATAAAAACCGTGTAATTTTCGACCTCCAATCCAGTCGCTGTGTGTGCCGGAGAGCCTAATGAACTGCCCAAGTGAGTGTCTATGATAATTGCGTGAAGTTCTCCCTTCATGGGAGCTTTTACATACGAAGGAGCCCCGCCCGCCCATTGTGCCCACACTTCGCACTTCCCGCGTCCCGCGTCCCGCGTCCGCCCGTCCGACAGACAGCTGTTGTCCAATCGAAAAGCTGGGACACGTCTTATCGACATATATCGATAAAAGAATTAGCTAAATCGTGACTGCCACTTTGAACATGTCGCTGCCATTAATTATGGCTGATGACATGACGACACGACTGCCACATCCGCATCCGCAGTGGCCTCCCTGCTGCTGATTTTATTAGCTTGGCCCACTTTCGATTAAGTCCGATGCCGCCCGTGCTCACCTAATTAAAATCGACTTTTTGTGCAATTAATGCCCCCAAATCAAATTATCCGCCATGGAGGAAAAAAAGAATAAAGTTTGCCAGCTCGTGGAAAACTTTTCGCCAACGCAACAAGGAGCAAGTATGGAGTCAATGTGTGCCATCGAAATGGTGAGTCTTCTCATTTCATTTATAAGGGAAAATTGTACTTTTCCAGACAGTAAAGATATACGAAAATTAAGCAGTATATTTTATAAATATACATGCTTTTAATTAATAATATAGTATTTGCTGGTTTACTATATATGCTTAGTATCAAAGCTTAGATAAAATATAACTACATATTTGTCAATTAATTACTTAAAAGTATTAGCTGGTATAAAAGTAAATAAAGCTATAGGGGAGCTACAGAAATCTTTAAGGGCTTAAAATCCCTTTAAGTGGTATATATTAGTTTAAAAAACATTAAGCAAACTTCGTTTAATATAAACTACGCGGATATTCCCTGTTTAACTGTATGTCAATGCCAATTAAACAGCGGTTTCTCTAGTTAACAAAAAATATAAATTCAGGCCAGTATCCTCTTCATATTTCATAAAAAAATATAAAATAAAGAGAGAACGAATTCCATTTGATTTGCTTCCACTTGACAGGTCAAAGTCAAACTGGCGGCATTAACCCAAAGTCGGGGCTCACAAATTGACACAAATAAAATGTTGAGTGGTCCTCAAAGTCCCCCAAGCCCCCTTTGGCCCGACGCCTCTGGCCAACAGTTTATCATGTCCGCCAGGAATAATTCAACTTTGCTTATTTCACACTTCAATTTTGTAGGTAAACAAACTTTTTTGTCTGCTTTTTTTTTTGGTCAACAGAGCAGGCAACAAAAAAAAAAAGAAGAAAAATAAATAAAAATACCCCACAAAAATACCCTTGAGTGGTTTTCGGGTGCGCTTCGCAAACAAATAAAAATGATGAGCGGCAAGAGGAACTTGTGGCGAAATCCCTGAAATCCTTGGGGCATATTTTCCCCCATACCCCACACCCTGTAACCCCTAATTTCCCCACTCCCCTGGGCCATTGTTATTGTAAAAAGTTTGACTCTTTCTTGGCTGCATTCTGTGTGTTGCGGCCAAATTAAAGCACAAATTGTGGCCAACTTGTGAAAAATACGAACTAGCCACCAGGGTAATTTTTGTGGCTCATAAGTGCTTCTCCGCACCGCCCGACAAATAGCCGAAAAGCCCCCCAAAAAAGCCATCCACTTGAGCCTTGTCCTTGAGGAGTCCTATAAATATTATCATCATCATCATCATCATCATCCATGTCGACGTCGTTGAGTACAGGCTCTTCTTGTTGGGCGCTTGTTGTCTTTTAGCCATGGCCATAACCTTTGGCCGCTCCCCCCCTCTCACTTTGCCTGTTGTCTAAGCAAACTTTTCCTGGGCAGAACTTTATTGAGGGAAATTATCATTTGCTTTCCTTTGATATTTAAACCTTCCCTGGGATGCATAACTTTCAGGGAGTTGCATGAGTTCCCCAGGACTCGCTCTCAGAGGTCCTGTAACTCTCAAGATCCTTGTGGCTGTCTAACAAAATAATTTATTATTGCACAAACCAATATAGATATATTTAAGTAAAATTCATCAATGTCTCGTCATGTTTTGAGTTAGTTTTAATAAATAAAACCACTTAAAAATCTTGTCATAAAGGTGAAGATCTTCTAAGAGTTCTTAGCCCTGATTGTTCCCCTTTTACCTTTAACCTTTGAGTATTCTCCTGATATTCCTCACATTCATATATCACACATTCCATTTAAATAAGCTGAGAGGCAAAGGCAGCATCAAAGTGTCAACGGAACAGGGATATATGGGGCAGGATGAACGGGGAGATAAGGGAAGACGAGGCTCGTAAGGACATCAGGACAACTAACGTGGCAATAAAGTCGACTACAATAAAACACACATACTTATTAGCACTTTTTATAGGTAGTGACGGCGGCAGTCTGATTTGTAATTCTCAAGGCTCTAAAATGGGGGAGGGGCAGGGGCAGACAGGGGCTAACAGGAGATTTAGGGGGTGTTCTGGGGGTGCCGGGAACTCAGGGAACTCAGGGAAGGACGAAAGGACAGCCATATCCATATCCGCAGAAGAAGAAGCGGCAGCTGTGCTCATAAAAATACACAGACGTCGTTGGATTTTTAGAGTTGAACATAAAGAGGATGTGTCAGGAATTGATGATGAACCCAGGCAATACCCTGGGAATTTAGAAAATATATGAGCAAAATACCAGGTTTAAATGTAAGTCTCTCTTTGAAATAACTACAATATTAACTAAAACATTTATAGCTCTGATTTAGTTTCCTTACCTAAATAAAATAGCATTTTCAAGTCTGTACTGTCTAGAATCTTGGTAAAAATATTTATTTGGATAAATAAGTAATATTCCCATTATAATTTAATTCTTAAAGAATATAAGAAAATACTGCTGGCTTATTAAAAAATATTTATTAACTCTTTAAGACTAAATGGTTAAGTACTAGAACTAAAACTAGTTTCCAGGATATACATACATACAGCTCCCGACTTGAAAAAGGATGTTAAAGGAAAAAGGAACAATCCAGAGGGGGTGGAAAATACCCCTAGACATTTGGCATAGTTCGTCGAGGCGAACTTTTTGTCTAAAGCAGCTCGTAAAAATGCCCAAGTGAATAATAATCATCAGAAGTGGGCTTTCCTCGACACCTACCCCCACCAGGACCCAACGGGGTCACATGTGTAAGGACCTTTCTCTTCGCTATTTGTTGTTGGTAGGAATAGCTTGTGCAACATACGAAAAACTAAACGGAAACGAAAGTTTTATTGTCTGTACGGAAAGGCAGCGGACACAGAGACTTAAGGACACCCCCAAAAGGACAACGAACGGACGGACAGATATTCCTTTCGAAGTAGGAAATAATTAAGCGTAATTGAGTTAAGTTATTTCCGCTTGCAGTTGTCTTGCAAAATTCCCCTTGGCCCGGCGAAGGGAAAAAGTCGAGGAGAGCAGTGTGAAGGAACACTGCAATCCTTAAAGGACTTGCCGGAATTTTTGCGCCCAACTGTCTGCCCTGCAAGTGATTTATTTAAAAGATGAGCTGAACCAACAGCAGCTGTAGCGCTCCTTTCTGTTTTTCCTTCTTCTTCGCCCCCCAAAATGATATTAAATATTTTTATGAGGGGACAACTTTAAGCGTAACACTTGGGAATTCGAAACATCTCAAGGTTAGATAGGAAAAAAATCGATGGCCAGAAAGGTGAACAAATTCGAGATTATTGGTAGGTAAAGGTCGGGGCGGAAAGGAACACAATGGGTCCTGTAAAACAATGTTAGATTGGGTAAGGTCTTGGGTTATATATATATATATATAAATTTAAAGGAAGGCTTGTTTATAGTTTGGATAAGGTAAGGGTTCTTTTAAGGGTACTTAGATAGTTTTCAGTGAATTTAAAGAGCTTTCTATGCTGCCAATAATTTAATTTGTATTATTTAAAGAATATATATTAAATTTATATATTATGGCCTAGCATTTAGCACCTTAAATTATTAAGTTCTTTAGCTAAAGCTCTCTTACTGCGTAACATTTTAAATGGTGACAATTGTATTCATTATTTATATATAATATTTCTTGGGCTATTTCAGTAACCAAACAACACTGATTAAAGCTTTAAATAATTATCTTTGCAGTGAAATCGAATCAATTTTTAAGTCTTAATAATAGCAACTAACTCAGATTTTTTCCAGTGTAGTTCCTTGTAATTTTCCGTTGCACTTTTGGTGAGGAGGAAATCATTGAAGCGGCTGTCTTGCATCGATTTCAGTTAATGCGGTGCCGCAATTTCTGCTGCTGCTTCATTTTCTTTTTCTTATATATATATATATATTTTTTTTTTTTTTGTATTTTTCCACGCCTTCCGCTTTCCCTGCGAGTGCAGCTGTCAAATTGTGTTTTGCGCAAGGGGAGGGGGTGGGACGGGGTCGATTTTAAGGGCAGACCGAGAAAACTTCTTTATTATAGCTGCCCTCCGCGGTTGTCCTGTGCTGTCCTTCTCAGTCCCTCTGTCCCCGGCTGTGTGTTGCATTTTATTTAACTCAAATTGAAAGGGTCCCCCCTTTCCGCCGCTCTCATCTCCCATCTTTTTGTGCAATTTATTGTTTTTATGCGTTTGTCGTGCACTTTTTAAGTAGTTGGCATTCCAGAGGCATTATTAGATTTTCCAGCGCAAACTTTTCGCGTCGAAATGGTTCGTGCTGTTCAAGCTGATTGCCATATATATATATATATATATTTATATATTTTCCTATCACTATTTTTGAAAGGTAACAAATATTGTTGCTTATGTTTTAGGGACATTTTGTTATATTTTTTAAATAAAAAAAATAGAATTCCTGACATTAAATACCTTGACTCTTAATAATGGTTTATTCTGGCCCACGAAACTATAAAAAATTATATTAAAGATAAAGATAAAATTATATTAAAAGATATTAAAGCCACTCCCTCTCCGTTTATATATTTTCCTATCACTATTTTTGAAAGGTAACAAATATTGTTGCTTATGTTTTAGGGACATTTTTTTATATTTTTTTAATAAAAAAAATCGAGTTCCTGACATTAAATACCTTGACTCTTAATAATGGTTTATTATGGCCCACGAAACTATAAAAAATTATATTAAAGATAAAGATAAAATTATATTAAAAGATATTAAAGCTATGGCCTTGAGTATTTGAGGGATAGGTCAATTTCTATGGAAGCTAAATAGACTTTTAAGAATTATTTCCTAAAATTTTAGTATAATAATTTTAGTAGTAATAAATAGCAAAACTTGTATCTCTCCTTAATCCCTTCATAAAGGTTAATACACCCTTTGGTAACTCTTCCTGTCTCCCTTAAATACCCCCTCTAAGGAGAGGCCCAGCAGCACTCACCAAATTTCTTTCAGTGCACACTCTCTGAAGTTGCAATTTCAATTTCAATGCCCTGCAAAGCGGGACAGCAATAACCAATTAAAGTAATTAGCCTCGCTCGCCCGCAAGTTGCAACGAGGTGACAAATGTCCCTCCACCCCGCAGTGTCTGTTGCTCACTCTGTCGCACCAAAGTCGCCATCTCGCTCCCGCCCGCCGCCGCAGAGCTGTGTGTTTGTCAAATACGTCAACGCTTGTCGGCTGCTTGCTTCACTGCTTGCTTTTCACATTGACAAGTTGGCTTTCGCACAGCATAAGTCATCGCACACACACACACACACACACACACATATAGACACCGGAAACGGATGGTGTGGCGCTGGCGTCAAGGGGGGGGCGAGGAGGCGTAACATGGAGTCCTAACAACGCTAACCGGCAACAGCAAGTCCAACCAACCAATCGAACCAACACCCAACTCTCACACAGCTTCCGGACCTCGTAGCAACATGGAGCTGATCGTCTGGCTATATATTGACCTAGCCACTCGTCTATATATATATCTCTGCTTCGAGACTAAAATTTCCAACTAGTTCTGGCATTAAACATCTTAAATGCTGATAAAGAAGGTGACTACTTGCTCCCTTTCTTTTAATATCAATTTTAAATCTATCAATTGCCTTTAAATTTCAGTTAATAAAATAAAAATATATAAAAAAACATACACTGTAATAATAACAATAATTCAGTGTATCTATAAGTGCAGGTTAAATATATATTTTGTATAATTTTGCATTTTTTTTGGCGGCTTTCCTGTGATATCTCTGGTCCGTTCGATTCGCCTTGCCTGTCAATTCACTCGATGACTAGACAAAGCTATATGTGTCCCCCGTGCACGCCCGTTTTTCCCCAACATCGCCCCCTCTGCCCGCTGTGTGTGTATGGTAGAAAATCTCTTTTAATTGCCAATCGTGTGGAAAAATGAATTTTCCATCGAATTAGTATTCTGTGGCTGAAATTCATTCATGAAGCACTCATTAGGAAATCCTCAACTGATGTTCGCTCTCGCTTTCGCCTCTCCCCCACATCGTCTCTTTCTCGCACACTTTTCCCACTTTTTTTTTTGGTGGGGGATGGGGGGTGCTTGAGGCCCCTCCCCCGCTTTTCCGGGTCCTCATCACAGCCACGTTCTCAGTTACGTTCAGTTTTTGGGCTTGTTATGAGTTGAGTCAACATATTTTGCAACACTTACCGGCTGCTTACCGGGGAATGGGTAAAGGTTCACTGAGAGAAATCATTTTATTTTAAAGTAGCACAAATCTAGGAATTGTCTTGAATATAACTGAGACTCTTAGGGAAACAGAAACTAATGATATTGAATATTTTAATGGTTAACATTATAAAGAAAACAAAGTATTTTAGCTTTAAAAGTATTTAAAAAACAATATTAGAAAAAAAAACAAAACAGAAAGAATAATAATAATAATAAAATAAATATTTGTAAAGTAAATAAAACAGAAAGAATAATAATAAGAAGGGAAAATACATTTATGAAACACAAATGAAGAGACTATTGATTTCTTAAATACAGTAGGTAATAAATACTTACCCAAGTACTATTCATCAACCAGATTATCAGACTTTATAAATAATATAAATAAAGGAAAATTTAATATATTAGCAGAATATTTAGAGAGAATAAGTAAAGCTTTAAAATTGTTTAGTTTATATCACAAAATGAGGGGTTTCCTCTTTCTGAAACCCATCTCTCCGTGTAGTAGATGGGGGACGGGAGGTCCTCGACAAGGACCCAGCTCAACTGCCACTCCCCAAAAGAGGAAAACCCCACTCCCTTCCCGGAAAATCCCCCGCAGCAGTACTTGAAATCAAAATCAAGGAAGTGACTATAATTTTGGTGTAGCATGTTGTCGGTACGTGTTTCAATATGTCAGCATCCGGTGATGAGTTTGCTACGTTCGCCATTGCCACGCCCCCCTCACACACACACACCCAAGCGGACACACACGTGCAGAGTGTATGTGTGTGTGTGTGTGTGCGGTGATTTTGTGTTGAGCACTCTTCAGTTATTTTATTGATGTTGTAAATTTCTGGTAATTGAGCTTAATTTTTATACAGTTGCCATCGCCTTTGTTTTATGTTGATTGCGGCGAAAGAGAGAGCAGCATGGCGCAGTGAAAGAGACGGACAGACGGACAGTCGGACGAAAGGACGGACACCAGTCCATTGATTGCTTGAGGTATTTCCAGTTCGAACTTCTCTAGTAGTCCGTTTGAGGATGAGGATTGATGGGTTAAGAGCAAATGGGGGTTAAGCGTGTGTCGTTGCTGGCTAAAGTGTGTCCAGCGGGGGGTTAAGCGAGAGCCACTTTGTCTTTCCGTAAATTGAAATTAAATACTTGCAGTTTTTCTTAATTTATTTTTTTTTTCTCTTTTGCTGAGGGTTTTCCATTTTGACACTCTCTCTGGGGCACTTTAGAGCTTATTTGATTTATTTGGTAACACTAATTGGAGGAGTGGTGTGGCCCAATTTCTTGATACTTTACTTAAATTAAGTTTTCAATGGGAGATTTTGTAATTGATATATCTATCTGGATTTCAATGGCTCTTCTGACATTTAAACTTTAAACAGGCCTTTTTTTTATTAAAAATTTATGATAGAAAAAGTTTTTCCGAAATCCTTATTTAATAATTTCTTATCGTTTTGCAATTTAATTTGTACTTTTACTAAAATACTTACTTCTTTAATACATATATCTATGTAGCTAGAAAATTTGTATAAAATCTAGATCTTCTATAAGCATAAAAGCAGTCTGTTTATTAATATGAATAAACATAATATTTCTTAGATATCCCCATTCTGTACAGTTTTTTCTCCCTTTATCTTTAACCTTCTTTAACTTTGCCTTCAGCTTCAACAGTAATTTCAATTAGGAACTTTGGCATTCAGATATGAAATTAAAATGATTCGAACGCAGCTGTGCACCTCCCTAACATGTGTCCATGCATATATATATATATATATATATATCTGTATAGGACACATATACATATATATTAGAATCGACAATGGGTGGTTTTGGTCAACTCCTCGGCGCCGCACAGTGGACAAAAGGCAGCTGTCATCGAGAATGACAACAAGCCAGAGAGACGAAATAAAAGAGAACCGGAAATTATGCAAAAAAAAGTAGTGAAGTGCGATAAAAAGGGATAGAAACATTTCACCCGCACAACATTTTTTCCCTTAAAGTAGAGACACTGAAAAAAAAAAATATAAACTAAATGTATTAATAGCATTTGAACCCATATATAATGTATAGGGTTCTTAAATCTTATATAATACTAAAGTTAGTTGTTAAGTACATATTTAAGATAATATTGATCTTTCCTTTTTTAGTGATTAATTTGATTTTTTTGGTGTGTATAAAACAAGGGAAATCGTCGCTTTTTTTTTTGTTTTGTTGCGACTTTTTTACGCCCTTGGCTGGAAAACCCCATCCTATTTGACCAACTTTGGCAATTCCATTTTCACAATCATGCGTTGAACTTTGAACTCCCAGTTTGCCTTTACATACATACATATATGTGTGTGCATTTTGGAAAACTGCTTTTCAAAATATGCCAACAGACAAATGCCGGGCAAAAGTTTTTATTCATACATTCATCGCCGCCCCCAGCCACACTTTCCTCCCGATTTTCTGTTTTGTCATCGCTTTTTGCATGGTCTCAGTTGTGGATTGAAAACCCGGACGGACGGACGGACGGACAGACAGTCCCCTTAAACCTCCCCCCCCACCGGAAAATGCATCCCTCGTGCCATTTTCCAATCGTTTTTGGCGTTTTTAGTTGCGGCCATTGAATGTTCAAAAATTATTGTAAACTTTTCAGACTCACACACGGCCCCACACACATGTGCCGAGTTGTGTGGTTGTGTGCGAAAGTTCGAGTTCGAGTTCTAGTTGGGAAATCAATTAAAAACGCTTGTTGGACTCCGACCACAACTTTCCCTTTCGATCCTGTGGTCACGTCCAACTGGTCAAGGCCTCAAACCCCGAAAATAGTTTTCGTAATTTTTATTTTAACCAAAAAACTTTGGAGAAGTTCGACCAGAAACTGATACGGGTATTGATCACTCAAAAACTGCTCACTCATTAAATTATATTTAATATGGTTTGCTAGTGGAGAACTGTGCTTATGTTAAAAATATAGCATTTTGTGGAAAATAGTTTAATAATAGTTAATCTCTGTTTGTTTATACATATTTTATTTTATTATTATTATTTATGGGAACTTAATACGGTAATACATACAATCAGCCATATGTACATGTATAATTTTAGTTTAAGAAAAGTCTTTTTTTTTGCATAACGAGTCGCCTAGCAACAAACTAAATAGCAATAACAGAGAACAAAGAAAAATTGCAGAAAAATGCAGGTGAGCGATCTCAGTCGCATAACAGGTCTCCCTCTCATTTCCGCCTTGCGTCTCATTCTCTCACATTCGGTGATATTACTGTGTGGCTCCTTCTCCAACGCACGCTGCACTCACGTTTGCTCTCTTCCGCGGTGTCGCTCTTCCGCTCTCACTCGTTGCCTTTCTCCTTCACCTTTGTCAGCTACTAGCGTGGGGCTCTCTGTATTTTTTGCATCTCCCTCTTATTTTAATACCCTACAATTTAAATTTTCTTAAATATAGAAATATTACCCTAAGGAGCATTATATCCTGGCTATTACATCCAATTATATGCCAAGTAATAAATATTTATTTTTTAACTTATGAACTGTAAGTCAAATAAATATATATTATATATATATATACCATATCTGATTCCACCGAACTCAATTCGAATCGAAAAAGTAAACAAACGTAGCGGATTGGGAAGGGTAGATTGCTTGCTCGTTCGCTTTGGCGCTCTGAGCGTCTCCAGCTCTGCTGACGTACGCTCACTCACTCTCAACTTTGGGTTCTCTGAGTTTTCACACAGTCTGCGTCATTGCGATTCCCAAGTCATTATTCCGCATGAGTTGGGTATAAATAGCGCTCCAATAGCGACATATATTGGCGGTCGAGCGCCTCACAGTTCTCAAGGGTTGGCCACGCTCCTGACTAATTGTGGCATTTATCCTAGGAAAGGATATCTCTGAGTTTGGGTCCGGGGACCGAACGAGAACCCACTACTCCATATTATAATAGCTTTGGCTATAACTAGTTTGATGAGCGAGAAAGCGAAGCAAATTGCCGGCCCGTACTGGGCTTTTAATATATGTGGCTTACTACAATATATCTGCGGCGTGAGTTTGGGTCGGGGACCGAACCCACTACTATATAGCTTTGGCTATAACTAGCAGCTAATACAACCCCATGAATTACTACAAGGTCCTTCACAGACGTGGAAGTACGGTCAACACACAAAACAAGCAGAAAATCCAAAAGAAAAAAAAAAAACAAATCAAGAAAAACAAAAAACAACTGTGAGGTGCGCTGTTAGTGATCGCTATTTTGAAAAATTTAATTTAAATGACTTTATTTATTCCTTTGCAACGTCACTGATCTTAAAATTGATTAATTTGCTTTAAAAATTCTGATTTATTACTCATTTTCGATGTTAACGTATACGTATTATGTATACTTTTAACGTATACGTATTACGTATACGTATTTCCAATCAATTTGTTTTTTTCTTCTGTTGTTTTTTAGTAGATCGATTCAAGGCTCTGTTACTCTCTGATTGACTTGTTTTGCGAAAGACACTTGCCAGGAATTTGTTGTTATTTCTTACTTCACCCTGTCCTACCTTCCATTAACCTTTTCGTATTCGAATTCATAAAATTCAGTTCGAAGTTCTTGGCCTGCTCTTTTGTTGTTTCTGATTGCTTTCTAGCCCTGCAGCTGCCCCTAATTTCCTCCAAACCCTCTTTCCCCCTCACGTGCCAAAGCAAACTCGATACTTTTCCAGCTGCCAGTTTTTCCGTATGCATGAATAAGAGTCCGGGGAGGGGCAGCTCCGAGTGTAACAACAAAACTCAAATTTTAAAGCCTGGCTCATTTTACGCGTGATTTGGCCTTAAAATGGAATCAACTGAAGAGTCTGGGTGGGAACGGAATGGAATGGGGCTCTCGGTCGGTCCAACCGTATACAATGGCTTCATCAGCTAAGCGCTCTCGACTCCGAGCAACCGGAAAGCGGAGAACAGAAATTAAAAGTCAAGTGAAATGAGGCAGGCAGGGAGGGGAAACGAACGGAAAAGAACGTAACGAAATGGAAGTCCTGGAATCTGGAAGATAGAGTGGATCCTGGAGGAACAAAAGGCAGTGGAACAGGTGCAAAACAAAAATGTAACCAAGGTAACTGAATAGAAAATGAAAAAGTTATATGCAAAAAAAAGAGAAAACATAGAAGAAAAAACTCAAAAAATATAGCCAAATATATTTATATTTATAAAACAACAAACTATTTAGATAAGAATAGATTAGTATTGGTAAGAAAGCGAAATGGAAAACTCTAGAACAAACATTTCAGAGGGAACACTAAAGATATATCCCCTTTCCATCCAAAAAAGAGAAAACATAGAAGAAAAAACTCAAAAAATATAGCCAATTATATTTATATTTATAAAGCTACAATCTCTTTAGATAAGAAAAGATTAGTATTGGTAAGACGGGTTCATTTCGAAGCAAAATGGAAAACTCTAGAACAAACATTTCAGAGGGAACACTAAAGATATATCCCCTTTCCATCCATTCCCTTATCTGAAGCAAAAAGTAATTCGCAAAAATGAGCGGATAACCAAATTGTAAAGAAACCAAAAGCACTTTAAAGTCAGCTTAAACTTGCCCTTTGACCCGTGGCATTGGCATGTTGCAGCCATACCACCCCTAAGAGCGGCAACAGCGAAAATATAAAAAAAAAAAAGAACGACAAAAAAGCGCAGGATAAACAAAAAACAATGTCAACAATGTTGCACTAATTGCGTCACAGGAAGGCAGCGGCATCTTCACGCTCTCCGCCCTTTTATCCTTTACTTAACGTGGGATTCCCCCCCCCCCCTTCCGTAATACACTCACCGCCCAGTTATTTCTCAGCTGCCTTTGAATTAAGCAAAAATTATTTTGTTCGCCTTGTTTTTGTGCGTCTGAGTTGGTTGGGGTTCCGGGTTCATCCGAAAAGGACTCCCTGGCACCAAGTGCATTTGCGGAAGTACAGCTGCCACCGATACAGTGAAGTCTCGGCAGCTGTAACATAAACCAGTATTTTATTTCGGTTTTAACTATAACATTGTAACTTCTTTGCACAGCCTAGGAAAAATGTACAAAGGTGTTTTTATATTCAATGCATCACCTAATATATTTATAGTTAATATTTACTATTTGCCTTGAGTCAGAAAAACTGAAATGCATTTGTTGAAATTTTCTCGCTTCATCCCGGAGGCCACTCTGCATCTAAACTTACTTTCTGGACATTTTCGCATTTTCGCATTTTCCTAGGTTTTTCCTTTTCCCGTTACTGTCATAAAATCGCCTGAAATGCCGTTTGACGCTGCGGCGACAACTGGCGGAAAATGAAATGCAAAGGCAAAGGCAAAACAAAGCCATTTTAATTTGGATAATGTCTTCTTGAAATTCCCAACTAGTTATGACCCAAAAAAAAAAGAGGCAAAAAGTATTATCAATTTGTTATTGTTTGCATTTAACCTAATTTGTACATGGCCTCCGGAAGCTTAGTTATGACAAACACGTCGCCTTGTCGTAAAGGAAATAAAGGAAAATATAAGAAAATATAGGAACAGTGTCGCCCAAAATTATGCACACGCACACAGACTGAGGGCCGGAAAATCTTCCAGTGACCGATGCAAATATTTATGGCGCTGGGACACAATTTTGAACAATTTACATTCGGAAAATATATTTTGGAAATTCCAAAAGCGTTTTCCTTATTGACTTTATCTTTTTTTTTTTTTCCATCCTATCCCGGCGGTGTCAAATTGGCTGTCCAATAACAATAACAAAACGGGGAGGGGAGGTGGGATAAAAAAAAAAGGGAAATATAAACTCTGTGGGAATCTCTCCCCTTGGCTTTAGTTGCTGCCGCTATATTTCATGGCTGTTAATAGAAAATGCCATGCACGGCCTTGCTCTCGTCACCCATCGGGCAATAGTCTCTGCTGCTTTCGTCACTGCGGTTTCCATATGACAATGCTCAGAAAAGAAAAGAAAAACGCCACCGCCAGCGGGAAAATGGGGAAAGCTGGGGCCAAACCACAGCAAGTATCCCTTAATAAAATTAGGTAAGAATAACTCGAATATGAGATGCCATTTTAATCACCTACATAGGTATAATATTATAAAAAAATATATATAGACTTATTGACATCTCAGGAATAGGTGTAAAAAATCAAATATTTGATTAAGAAATTATTTCTTGTAAAGTTGGGTGAATAAAACAAAAATATAAGTATTTTTTCAAGTTGCTATCTAAATTTATTTAAATAAAATTCACATACTTGAATTGGAATTATTTTAAAAACCAGTAAACTCTCAAAAAGCAGGCCAATCTCGGGCAGTTCCAGGGTAAATAAAGCTGACCACCATTAGGTCGTCAGGCGTGTCATTTTAAATAGAGTACGTGCCGCAACCCCACCCCCAATAGGGCCCATCCCCAAGGCAGTCGAAGACGAAGCCCGCCCCCCCCGGAAAACACTCCCCCATGACCGTTGGGCCGCCCCCCAAGCGCCAATAAAATGCGTTAAGAAAAATAGTTGTAAAACGCCTGATGCATACTAAAACGCTGTGCAATTGAATTTGAGTGCCGGGAATAGCTCTCCTATAACAGATCTCCAGAGTGGAGTGGAGTATATAGACCCGATGTCGGATGTACAATGTACGATGTCTGATGTCCGATGTCTGATGTCTGATGCCAGGCGCGTTTCGCAGCTCATTACGCATTTTTGTTGGCCGTCGCCTCTGGTTTGTTTTTCCCCTCTTGGGGGACTTGTTAATCGCCGGCAAGGGGTGACCTCTGAACCCTGGGATAGCTGGGATAGCTGGGTTAGCTGGGTTAGCTGGGTTAGCTGGGATAGCTGGGTAACTGGGATAGCTGGGTTAGCTGGGATAACTGGGATAACTGGTGGCTGGAGAGACTGCTAACTGTGCCAGTAAGACAGCCCCTTTTCGGCCATCCCTTTTGTCAGGATTAAATGGAAGCAATTATATAGATGACTTAACGAGAGTATCCAGTTTTTTATTTGATGCTTGCTTTCTTTATTTATTAAAAACAAATAATAATAATCCCCAATTCTTACTTCTATAACTTACTTAGTTTACTTGCTGGGGAAATTATCACCCCAAGGTTTTGCTTAGAAAAGTTTGCTTTGTTTGGCTTTTAAATCGAGCTGCTGACAAAGTCGTGAGACAAGCGTATCGCGTATCCCAAGTTTAGCCAGCGAGGTGTCCTTTTTGTTGTTGTTGGCAAGTTGTTTTGGCCAAAACTCAGGTGGCTTAACTTTACGGTCGGCAGTAAAAGCTGCACTGATAGCGCTGCAAAAGCCCCTTCCTCTGCTAATTGCAGCTGTAATTAATAAACTGTCAAATTTACGACCGCCAACGCCCAGGGAAGGGGAGGGGGGGTGGCTTAAAAGGGGGCACATGTGGTGACCCGACCCTGGTTACATTGGCCATTACCGCGCACTACTTGCGGCCCTGCTCCCCCTAATTGGCTCTTAAGCGAAAGTGAATTATTGATGGCTCAGGCAGTAACAAACGGGGGCCACAAACAAAACAAAAAACACCGAAAATTCCTTTTTAAATATGATCAAATAATAGCTCCAGGGCCAAGCTGTCGATCACTGAGCGAAATAATATAGAACTTAGTAAGGCGTTTAGAGCTCCAGAAGTTTTAGGATTCTTTTGGTGATTTTTGGTATTTGGTATTTTTGGTATTTTTTGAACAATATAGAGATTTTTATAATTTTTTATAGAAATTCTATGGCACCTATAATGATTTTCATCTAAATTAGAAATCTGCAACTTAACCTATTATTATTACTATTTATTATTATTATTTCAAGCAGCATTTTAGCAAAATAAATTAAAAATATTATATTATA